>CP092096.1:16082500-16085000 GCA_029203775.1 Neoneuromus ignobilis | reverse complement strand
TATTCATTATCTTAAAGTCAATGAAAATTATCAATAATTCAAAATGTTTTTTAAAAATTACACACACACACACACACACACACATATATATATATATATATATATATAAATAATGAATAAATGTATTTTTATTTTATGTACGAGTTTCGTTTACATTGTTATTGATTTTGAGCATTCATTATTAGTATCTGTGTATTTAAAACTCTCTTGAATATTTCATACCTCCGATCAAATTTAATTGAGATCTACGTGTTTCCGGTTATTTTATTAATTAGTTTCATTAACAATTCCCTGCGAGGTATTCGATCTTGATTAACTCTATTGTGCTGACATATAGGTGAACGTGCCATTGCCTTACATTGAAAATACCGATTTGCATAAAAGACTGAATCGTTCATTAAATAGATGTATTGTTTTGACATGGTACACAGAAATGACTTTACTTGACATTCGATGACCATAATATGATTTATTCTATATACCGATTATGATATTAATATTCATCAAAATTATCTATGTGAATTATACATTTGTATGAAAATTATAGGTTAAATTAATTGACATTATATTGTTTATGTATATATTTTTTGATTATCTTGAAAATAGTGTATTTATATTTGTCGAAAGATATATATGAAATATATATTTGTGATCGAATATTTTTAATAAAATTTAATATATAGGGTTATCAAAAATAAAGTATAATAAATTTTTAGATTAGAAAAAAATCGAATTATAATTTAAAGACTGTTTGTATTTAAGGAAAGTCATTAATATACAAAAAACCATTTATAGATGATTTGAACAAGACAATAAAGTGAAAATAATAAAAGAAATTTATGTGATATGAAATCTATCAATTATGGAATTAAAATACGAGTTTTAAATTCCAGATTTATTTAATGGTTTCAGATAATAAAGATAAATACAAAAAGATGTATGTTAGGAATAAAAGGTATTATAAAAAGAGAAATAAATGAATTTGAAAAAAATTAAGAGTGTTGTAATAAAACTGAAAAGTTTAAAATGAAAATAGATTAGTTATATAGCAATAAAAGACGACAAGAGATATTATTGATTGAGAATTATGATATAAAAAAGGTCGAAGAATGAACCTATAGATAGATTAGATATCGACAAGAGAAAATTCTTTGGAATGGAATAGAAGAGAAAGGCATTGAATTGCTGGAAGTGTAAAGTTGTTAAAGAGACTTTATATATATATATATATATATATATATATATATATATATATAATTAAATTTCAATTTCAGTTCAAAATTTCATATTATGTTTTAATTATTTTAATAAATGAATCACAGTTTTCATTTGATAAAGTATATTGTTTTCTTGTATAATTCTCTATTATTTATATAATTATTGAAATTTTTATTTGGTACCAATTTAATAATCCTGACTGAATTACAAATAAGTGTAAACTTTGAACCATTCATCTGTGTGAATTTTAATTTAATTACGGTATGTTACAGGTACTATATAATGTATATTAAACTATGGAACTAGAATATAATTAATGAACAGCACGGAGCATGTTCTAAATATGTAGTTTTGAAAATAATAATAATATAGTTTCATTAAAAGAGAACAAAGATAATAAAAACTTGTAAAATATTTTCACATTAAAATATACATTGCTTTTATTATAAAAATGTCATATCACAAAAAATATTTATATGTTTTAACGAATCTCTGAAATATATATAAAAGAATAAAATTTATAAATTACTTTCATTAAAAAAATGTTTTCTTTGAAGAATTATGCACAAATTCAATTTATTTATTACCGTATTGAATATAATTAAAAATTCATTGATGTAAAACCATATTAACTGAAAATTAATTTCGAATGTAAAACAATGTATAATATTCATGATAATATATTATATATATATTAAAAATAAAACTGGTTCAACACTCGCTGAATTTACATTATAATGTATGAAATATGGAAAATATTTTATAAACAAATTAAAATTTATATTCGAGAATTTTAATAAACGCAAGAGGAAAAATTTCCAACACAAATATTTTATGTACGCCATACGTCAAGCAATGTAGAAATTTATTTGGGGTTCATATACATGTCATCAACAGAGTCTATTAGCACATACGAGACACTAAGTGGCATAACAAGGTATTACTAATGTGACCTCCAAGGGTTAATATTTTGGGGTGAAAAGGACGAGTCATTACTGACTCCTCATAAAGAGCTAATGGATTGAACCCAACCTGAAATTACAGTTCACATATATATTATTTCATATGTTTTTTCCGTATATGCCTTTTTTATTATCGCTCAACAAACCGTACAGAGAATGTACATTAACTAATAAATATGGGAGAATAGTTTTCATTTTTGTATTGTATGAATTATTGTCTAAATAAAAGCTTTAAAATAGTATATTAAATGCAGTGAGATGAAAGTTTCGTATTTTAGTATCATATTTTATTATTTCACAAACGGAAAATAAATATCAAT